>CM022772.1:10080165-10117665 GCA_012411365.1 Ameiurus melas | reverse complement strand
TCTACAGCTGGTAGTTTGAGATTGTTTAGTAAGAGTAATCACTAAATATTATCAGCTCTCTCCCATGGTGTGCCTCAGACTATTTCTACTATGTGGGCACATTATCCCGGACTTCATTTAGACCCCAACATTGCCTTCTCAGGTTCGGGGGATCTCTTGCTCCTCTTCAGGGTTCAGCTCTCCGCTGGATTTTTGGAGCTCGTGTCGCGACTCCTCCTTCCGCCATATGAAGCCAAAAGGGGAAAAAAAAAAAAAACACCCACACACTTATTACTAAATAATAGTAATAAATCCTCTCTGACTCAGAGGAAAGTGAAAGTAAATCCCTCACACTGCAGAAAGTCCCCTTTCTTTCAGAAGTGCATGATAAAATATCAGGCTTCTGGAGGAAACCATGCATAAGCCATATTTATAACCCCACAATGTTGGATTGAATATGTGGGGAATGAACAGCATGGCTATTTAGCTATGCTGAAGGTGGATTAGGTGCATAGATCCCCCGGTATATAAATTAAATTAATCTCAGTTTGTGCAGTTTTATAAGGAATTTAACTGTAAGTTTTATTGAGTGTCTTGCAGAATCAGAAACGGTTCCTTCGGAGACTTTGTCGGTCAACTCGCTTCTTATTTTTGCAGCAAAATCCAGCAGCCTTCATTGTGTGTGTGTGTGTGTGTGTGTGTGTGTTTGTTTTGTTTTTGTCTGAAATGTGTCTCTTACATAATATGTTGTTTTCTTTACTGACATGCAAACACTTCTGTAACATTTCGTTTAATTTAATGTTTTGAAATCTAAAATGTTTTTGTACAGACTCAATAATGTAGAAGTCATATAATAAAAATCTGTAACAAAGTTTGTACACACACACACACACACACACACACACACAAAAGGAGGTGCCTAGAATTTTGCACAGTGCTGTACATTTTCACCAACATATTTTGATCAGATACTTATTCCATATCAGTTGATCCCCTAGACACCCCAACTTCTACATGTCTGGGATACATGAACCATTTGTAATGTTCTTGTTTTCAAATACATTAAATGAAAATTCTTGCTCATTTTTGAGGCTTTTATTCCATGTATCTTTTGTCAACCCTGCTACCAACAGCAAAAACAAAACAAACGAACAAAAAAAGGTTAACACTTTTCTCTGAAGAATACGTTATTGCACACTAAGAACTTTTCTGTAATGACATTGAAATTGAAATATATTCACGGATCAATTTATGGCAGCAGTGATTGAATGTCTCTTATTTTGATTTAATGACTAAAAGATATGATGATGACTCCATGTGTTACACATTAATGTTGTTTCTGTTCTTAAAATATTTCACACTTAAAATGTACATTAATAAAGAATGTGTCTTGGCTTATATTTCCTGCCTAGTTTTCATGCGTGATTAAATCAAATCAATTCTTAATAACAGATTAAAATTTTTAGACCCTATAAAAAAGCTCAGCTAACTTCCTAAACATCCATCCATCCAACCATCTTCTACCGCTTACTCCTTCTTCTGGGTCACGGGGACCCTGGAGCCAATCCCAGGGTTTTTCAGGCACCTTGGACAGGGTGCCCATTGCCTATATCCAGTAAATAAATTTAACATGCACACAGAACCTACTTTTCTTTTCTTGAAATCACACACCAATTTAGTATTCCTATATAGGGGTTTGAGTAAAGTTCTGCCTGTCCACAAGGATTATGAGGAGGTACACTGAGTAAGGTTAGGGTTAGTCAATACAGGGGCATTACTTTGTTTGAAAGGTGGTGGAGATGAAGACACGGCATGAAAAGTAGTAATATAGATATCAGCAGGAATAAACCCTGTTTGAGCTGAATGCATGAAAATCAGTAAACTAAAACACTTTATTAGAGGTTAATTAACACACCCAAATGCATCCTATGGCAGATTAATCAGATTCATAGACAACATAAATGCAATACTACAACATGCATCTGCACAAAATTACATGAACACACAACTATCTGTGATAGCCATAGTCAGGAGCTGGTAAGGAACACTTACTCACACAGTAATCTTAAAAAGTATTATAATAGATATGTTTCATAGATATGAAATTTAATAGATATGATACAATTCCTTTCAAATATTCCTGTCTATCTTGCCTCTGTGCACAATATCATACTTTCTGTATCTGCATGTGAGTGTTTATTTTAAATCGAGGCACAATGTTTAGGGAATTGGTCATCAATTTCTTCTGAAGACATCTGTGGAAGAAATAGCCTTAACATAAGCTTCATTTCTTAATTGAATGTGAACTTAATTATAGATATGATCTAAGTAGGTGATGTACTTTTATTTTTCTTACTCCGGCACTGCCTGACCTTTGAAGATTTAACATGTTTGAATTTCTTTTCATCTAGTGGGCCGGTGGAGAGCATTGTGAAAATCCTACATTCATACGTTATGTTAGATGCCAGACTTTCCTATGTTGAAGGTACTTCATAAAAAATAATAATGAAATAAATCAAATGGAAAACCTGAATCTGAAAATTAATCAAGACAGATCCAAATAAACAATAAAGTTCCAATGAACTGTAAAGCTACACGCTCTCTTCCTCTAAATTGTTCAGTACTCGTAATACTGATTAAATACATGTGAGCAGATGTTTTAAACTGTGGATCTGGTCCAATGTTATTTGGAAACAAAGAGCAAGCTGAATTTTGTGTGTTTGAAACATAAATTTTGTGTGTAGTTTGTTATCAGATTGTCTAGATGTACATCACTGATGAATGAGATTTCCTCTCCCATGCTGTAATGATGGCTGGAAACTAGGACTTAATGGCACGTACTGTAGAAGAGTCATATAGAACAGAGAAATCTCATTGGGAGTTAAGTCACCTTTCATGTTGCCTTTTATTCTGATCACAACCAGCCAGTTATATTGTTTCTGAGTGTAGTCTTTGTTTAGACTTTTTTGATGCTGAAACCAAAGAACCCTTAACCTTCAGACTAATGATTTGCAAATTTCTGAACACAATGCTTGAAAAGAAACATTTATAATGAAGTTGAAAAGGTAGAAAGGGGGTCTATGAATTAGTTAATGGGTATCACTCTCTCTTTATATCACTATTAAAGTAATGCTTAAACAGATACATAGCAGACACATATACATATAGACAGTTTTATTTTGTAAATGCACACAGTGCATATACAAAATACACACCAACTTAATAAGCACACCAACTTAATCTTCACCTATCATCATTCCCTGTTAACGAAATCTGTCACCACCTAATAAAACAGTAAAATCATTAACCAAAGTAAGTATACAAACTGTAGCTATGATAAAATAACAAAAACAATGAACTTTTTGCCTTTTCATAAGGTGCCATAATTTTCTGCTACTCTATGGATCATGCTGAAGTTTGAACAAAATTGTTTGACTTAATATCCGCAGCAGTCGTGTACAAGTCATTTCTTCCCAATTTGTTTATTATTTTGTTTATTAATTTGTTTATGTGTGCGTGTGTGGGCATGCAGCAGAATACAACAAACCTAACACATGTAACATAATGATGGTTGGTGATGACCTTTTGACCTGGCTCAGGAGTGTTAGCCTCACCAGGGGATATTTTTGTTTGGATGTGTGTGTGTGTGTGTGTGTGTGTGTGTGTGTGTGTGTGTGTGTGTGTGTGTGTGTGTGTGTGTGTGGAATGCACATGACCATACTATGTAGGAATACATATTCTATGCATTCTATGTGAAAGAAGATGTGTGTTTGTGTGTGTGGAATTGCACCAGAACCGGATTTAAAATTTACTACTGATAAATATCTTTAACTACACCTCTCAAGATCAATGACGGTTGGTGATGACCTTTGACCTACGCCTGTCAAAATCAATGATTAATCTATGGGAAAGAATGTGTAACAATATATATCTTTAACTACACCTGTCAAGATCAATGACGGTTGATGAAAACCTTTGACCTACACCTGTCAAAACCTGTCAACATAAATATGGTTGATGATAATGATCTTGACCTTTGACCTAGACCTGTCAAAATAAGGTTTTACAAAATATACAAGCTATTTCTCTCTCTCGTGGCCGCCATTTCGGCCAGCCACACTCCTGTTGATGGAGCCTCTGTGGGGCAACATCCTCTAACTTCAAGGTTCATGCGTGGTGTCAGGTGGCTGAGGCCCATCTGCAGACCGCGCATACCACTGACAGCTCTCTCAGGGGCCCTATTTGATCCCTTAGAGTCACCCTCTTAGAAGCATCTGACTCTAAAGGTAGCTCTTCTGCTGGCCCTGACATCTCTCAAGCGAGTAGGAGATGTAAAAGCTCTCTCGATTGCCCCTTCCTGCCTTGACTTTGCCCCTGGATTAGCCAAGGCCTTCCTGTATCCTAAGCTGGATTATATTCCTAAGGTGCCTACATCGGCTGCCCAGCCTGTGGTGTTGCAGGTATGATGGAGTGGGTATTCTCGTTCCCATACTGTTATGATAAACGCAACATGGAGTTCCCTTTGAAAGGGAATGTATGGGTGCATGTATGTAACCCTGTTCCCTGAGAAGGGAACGAGATGTTGCGAAACTTCATACCAGGGAAGGCCTGTGAATTGCGTCTTTGCTTCAGATAATAAAGGCTGATGGCTGGGTTCACATGTGCCATGTTTATATCACTTAATTGCCACGTAACCTGATCATGGCAGGCCTATAAATAGAGGCATGATTTTACACAAGCTTCAGATACCGGTTGTGCATACAAGGGCGCTCCCATATTGTTATGCTAAACACAACGTCTCGTTCACTTCTCAGGGAACAGGGTTACATGCATAACGCAGATGTTTTCAGTGATGGAAATCAGATGTGTGAAGTGACTGTGGGACCTGAACAAGCCTCTCCTCCTTTATCTAACAAATTTGGCTTTCTTAGTATTGCCATGGAAATAAATAAATAAAGAGTAATGAAGAAATATAAATAAAAAGGGTTTATTATAATGAAATTGAACTTCAGTGATTTAAAAACTATAGTAATAATTGTGCCACAAACTTGGTTATCTAATTTTAGTAGGTCACTTGGCATTCCTTCTATATGAGCGAAGCTCCATGGTACACACCTAGATTTGTTTTGGTGTTCGATATGAGGAGCTGAAAAACTGGAGGCTCTGCACGGGGACCATCAGTTCACACTTCATTTCCATTGTGAAATGTTGTAGTGGCAATAAAAGTGAGCTCAGTAGTTGTCAGTCAACAGCACCAGGTAAATTGTTTCCTTCTTTTGAAGAGTGACTCGACACAGGTTACATTCTCTCTGGAGTTTCAGGTTTCCACATATTCTGTGTTTGTGCATTTGGGTGTTGTCTTTTATATACCCTTTATATCTCTGGTTACCATCCAGAAATGAATAGCCATCCGCAAAGAAAACTTTGTCAATAGGGGAATTTTATTCTTTATTTGTGGGTGTTGTCTGATTTGATTAAACTATTTGTTGTATTGTTTAATAATTTTATCTGAACACTTATTTTATTCTTCTAAGTAATTCAACACATTTGATCACTTTCCACCAAAGCCAATTGTTGCATTGTGTGTGTGTGTGTGTGTGTGTGTATCGTTTGCCTCTTTTACATACCCTGGTGGTCGTCTGATCAGCCCAAAATCTGCTTGTGGTTCCATTTGAGGTGTTACATAACATAATTTGTAGGCTTGACAACATCTCTGAATGATGCAGTTAAAACGTTATATCATAGTTATCATTTAATCTTATATGAACATTATTTGAAATGAGAAAACATCCTTAAAACATTCTTTAAACGTTAGATTAAAATGTTTTGTTTAAAACGTTATTGCTAGCTAAAGTTGCAAGAACATTCCTTGCTAGCTGGGCGAGCGACTGGCGACTTTACACACTATCACTCACTCATGCTTTCATGCAACATTCAAACTAAAGATGCCCATCTGACATTTATGCACTCCAAAAAACAAAACAATAAAACAAACAATACAATGACAAATTCCAAAACAAGACAACACAAGAAACCCAATACAGAGACAAACTCAACAAACACAACTCATTGCAAACATAAGGCCTTATGCGCAAACACTATGAATTCTTTAAAGCCTGTGTAAAACCTTTACTGAAGTAAAGACTAATGAACTGCACAAGGGTTCTTCAGGAATTTTAACCAACTGCATCCACTCATGCAGTAAGGCTATTTATCACTCCTGCCCCTCACCTCTGCCTAAATAATTCTGAATATAGTATATTTAAATGAACAACACCACACCAAATTTTTTTTTATTTCCCAACCCCCCTTCTGGTGTTTTTCCTCTTTTCTGCCCCCCCCCCCCCCTGGCTTCAAACAAAGTTGATGAGTTTGTCTTGAGCAAGAGTAAGACGGTCCATTTGATTCTGCATGTCAATGCGACGTCTGCTGACATCCGACTCTTCACGCAAGGCATCGGCCACGTTGGCACCATCCATTAAACCCAGAATCTCACTGCACAGCAACTGAGCGGATTCCTTCAGCATGAAGTATCGGATCAGCATGGGCACCTGATCAGCCAAGCGCTGCACCACGATCTGTCAGGAGAGAGAATAATCTCTATAACTCAATTTCCAGGTTTTAAGTTAAATGTTTAATTGTTGTGCATTTTTCTTATCTCTTGTAGTTGTAAAATGTTAAACATTTAATAGATTTTTCCCACAATTATGTACTACTACAATAGCTTATAACACAAAACACAGAGGGAAAGGTTTACATTTGGAGATATAGAGCAGTAAAAGAGAAAATAATATTTATACAATAAGCTTTTGTGGGAATTTATTTCTTAATAATTAAAAATATCTTAATGGCAGATTTTTTTAGACAACATTTTTGATTTGCATAACCATACATATGCTACCATTTAAGTATATCTATAATAAAAATAATAATTATGAATGAAGCTGAAATAAAATTAACAGTTTGATTGGTGTATATATTTAATAACCCACTCAATTACTAAAATATACCTCACAATACGCCTGCAGCATTTCAGGATATTTGTTTCTGTTGTCAAACCCAGCAAAGTCTTCTGAAGCATTGTGTCCCTTAGCAGAGTGAGTCTCATTCAAGGTCTTGAAGTAGATGCCATCTTGAGTGAAGATCAGTTGCTCCATCTCAAACTGCTCCACCTTGGCTTTTTGCTTTGACTGAATGTTGTTGATCTTGTTCTGTGATGTTGATATTAGGTATATGATTATAGAGCTTCACTAGGTTAAGCGGTGGAAACCTACCTCTGATGACCCTGAGTGTGTCAATAGCTGGTCCTGTTAGCTGGATCACAAGCTTCTGCACCATCTCAAACACCTTGTAGTCACTGAAATCCGGCAGCTCACATCCTCTGTACTTCAGGTCATATTCACTCACCACTTCCTGGACCGTTTTCTGGACTGTATTGGGTTTAAAATTTGACCAAAAATCAACTTTCCCATCAGTTCCCATCAATAAGCATCATTTAATCGGAGTTTCCACAAGGTTTATTTTAGCTGCTCTAGACCACTTCTTGCCAAAGTTTATTAGAAGTACTTGCTCCTCAATACTAATACTTCGGCATTGCGTCTGTATATGCACTGTGTACTCACATGATGCCTTTGTGTTGTCAAGATGATCTTTCCAATCTGAATCTTTAATTCAGACCGAAGCATTACAAACAAGTTGTCACTGTTGACCACTTCCCCAAATACTAAGCGGTTGATCTTATCATTAAATTTTGCCAAGATCTGAAAGAACAAGCAACCATGAACAAGATATAGCCAGGCTGGTATAGGGCTCTGGATTAAAAAACAAAAAAACAAAAATTTCACACATCAATGAAAAAGGTCTTCCTCTTCTGTGGATCCAGTGGTGGACCAGCTTCACACTCACTCAGCTCTTTTGTCAAGCTCCGCAGCTGCTTCTTTATCTCCTCTGAGATCAGAAGTAACGATTTCTTTTTTTACAAAAAAGATAAAAACTACAATTAATTACACTTAATAAGCATATATCACACAGCCTTTTAGCCGTACCATCTACTATAATGATCAGCTGTCAGTGGGGATCGCTTTTGTGTCATCTAGTAGCCCTCTGTAATACTCAGTCATTTATGACTGCCTGTACTGTTTTTCTGAACATATTGCCAAACTGCTCTTACTTACATTAAAACATAATAATAATAATAAATAATAGTAAAAAAAAAAAGTGTAAAAAGAGCAGAAACATACTTTGATGTGATCAACCAGGTCCTGAGTCAGTTTGGTGGTAAGACACTTAATAGTAGCTTTCTCCTCGTACATCAAGCAACTGGAAGTAAACAAATTACAGTAAGTTCCCAGTTATCATAAGTTGGTCAAATGTCACAAATAATGTATGAGTTCTTCATACCTGAAGAATTCATGACGTCTAAAGAATTCCCTCTCTACTCGTGTGGCCTCAGGCAGAGAGATTTTATCATCAATTTCCTTTTGGCCACGGCACTTAACGATGACATATCCTTTGCTTAAGGGAATGACCTGATTTCGGACTATATCCAAGATGTTTTTCTCTGTTCCCCTGTCTACAAGGTCTGGCTTTGTAAAAATAGCTGTTAGAATAAAAAAAATAAATAAATGTATAATAATAATAATAATAATTAATATATCTGCCCCTAGCTATTAAGGGGCAAGGGACTTTATGAAGGAGTATATGAGACGCCATTTGAACCATCATTGCTTGTTTCCAAAGAGATGTACTAAATTTGGTGGCTTTATATCAAGCCATAGCTGAGATATGGCCTTATTTCCAATCTGGCTGACCTCCTGTTCACCTTAATAGGCAATTTTGATGTTGCGTTTAGCATAACACTATGGGGAGTGCCTCTCACATGAGCGGCTGTGGTGAAGTTGGTAGAGTGGGTTGTCCACTAATCGTAGGGTTGGCGGTTCGATTCCTGGCCCGGGTGATTCCACATGCCGAAGTGTCCTTGGGCAAGACACTGAACCCCAAGTTGCTCCTGATGGCAAGCTAGCACCTTGCATGGCAGCTCTGCTACCATTGGTGTGTGAGTGTGTGTGAGTGTGTGTGTGAATGGGTGAATGAGACACAGTGTAAAGCGCTTTGGATAAAAGCGCTATGTAAGTGCACACTTAACATTTACATGAGACTGGTATCTGAAGCTTGTGTAAAATCATGCCTACTTATAGGCCTGCCATGATCAGGTGATGTGGCAATTAAGCGCGTCGTGTGATATAAATATGGCACCTGTGAACCATGCCGCCAGCTTTTATTATCTTCAGCGAAAGATTACATGTCAGTTGTTTGTGTAAAGAAACAAAAAGACGCTTCATTTCCTCTCTATCTTTTCTCAATATCTCAGAACTTTTCTATCCCTTACATTTTTTTTAAATAAATAAACAAATAATATATATATATATATATATATATATGAGTGGGAGAATTCAGGAAGTGATGTTACGGCTTGCTCCCGTTTCATCACGGGGAATAGCGCACACTTTCTGGGTGAAGTGTTTAGGGATGAAGCATGCAATGGTAGCCTCGAGAGACTGCTCATGGTAATGCCTACATTAAGCAGCTCGGCTCGTGACTCGTGAAGCGAGTTGGGTTTCAGAGCCTCGTGGATCTGGGCCGGCCACTGCTGAGGCAGCTAGCTGTCTCAGGTTCAGGGGATCTCTTATCGATCCGGAAGAAGAGCCAGAGACGAGCGCTGATCTATCTCTTGCTCTGTCTTCCAGGTTCGGCTCTCCGCTGGATTTTGGAGCTCGCCTTGCAACTCCTCTTTCCACTATGGAAAGCCAAAGGGGAAACACACACACTCAATAGTAATAATTTCTCTCTGACTCGGAGGAGCCAGATGGATGTGCTAAAGGCTGAGAGCAGCATATAAAGAGCTGCTTGAAGTGATTACTAAGGATAGATGAGCCTTTTTCTCCCCAATGTAAGTAAATCCATCACACTGCAGAAACTCCTCTTTCTTTCAGAAGTGCATGACAAAATATCAGGCTTCTGGGGGAAAACCATGCATAACCCATATTTATAACCCCACAATGTTGGATTATTCGGCCATTGTGGGAATGAATGTCATGGCTATTTAGCAATGCTGAAGGTGGAGGAGACGCTTGTGAGCTACCTCTCTCCATCGACGGCAGGTAATTAGGGGCTTTGCCATCCAAACCACCGTGTAAGGCCACCGTGGCATTGATGGGCAAGGCCTATGCAGTAGTTGTCTTGCTTGTGGGTCACTGCAGACAATGACAGTGTTGCGGGTATACCACGCAGACCTGCTGAGTGAGCTTGACACATGGTGGCATTCAGCCAGTTCCTTCCCTGTTGTCTCGAACTCACCCGGGCATCTTCGAGTGGAGCTTGGGCTAGCACTAGTGTGAGGGAGACCAAGAAGGTGAGTATGGCAGCCCGTCAGCCCCTGAAGACAGCCAGGCGAACGGGGCAGCCACAGTCGCAGCCTGCTACTAGACCTGATCTGAGAATGGTCATAAAGGCCAAGCAGGCAAAGAAGAGCGGTCTTGAGGGGCCATGGAGGGACATATCAGGAAACTTGAGGTTGTTAGGGCAGATAGCCCCCAGTGCTACTGCAGGCCCTCCCCTAGCCAAGGTAGTCCAAAAGTTTTCAGTGTTCTCTGGTCAGAGAGCTGTCCCATGGCAATGAAAATTTGATGCTTTCCTTCCAATAGAATGTGCAATAGTTAACGTCACTAAAAGACCATCTGCCAGCTTGGAAACTACTGCCAAATGTGTCTCCATGGGTTTTGCGTACCATAGAAAAGGGTTACCGGGTCCATTTTATAGCTCGATCCCCTGGTCCAGAGGTGTGCTCACAACAGTAGTCAGCACAGACCAGAGCCTGACGTTAGCACAGGAAGTAAGATCCCTCTTGGACAAAGGGGCCATGTATCTCGTTCCCTGAGGGAGAGAGTTTTTTACAGCCATTATTTACTGGTAAAAAAAAAATAGGAGTATGTGGCCAATTTTAGATCTTCATCATTTGAACTGTACTCTTCGGACATACATGTTCATGCTGTGTTCATGTGGTGGCTATGGCGCAGTTGGTAGAGCGGGTTGTCCACAAATCGTAGGGTTGGCGGTTTGATTCCAGGCCCGGGAGACTCCACATGCCGACGTGTCCTTGGGCAAGACAGTGAACCCCAAGTTGCTCCCGATGGCAAGCTAGCGCCTTGCATGGCAGCTCTGCTACCATTGGGGTGTGAGTGTGTGTGAATGAGACACAGTGTAAAGTGCTTTGGATAAAAGCGCTATATAAGTGTACATTACCATTTACATGTTCATGCTGCTGACGCCCAAACTTATTGTTCCACAGATTCAGTTTGAGAACTGTTTTGTGAGAATAGATCTGAAAGGTGCATATTTCCACATAGAAATATCGCTAGCTTTATCCCCTCACACCTTCACAAAGTGCATGGTTGTCATTCTGGCTCCATTGTGAATCCAGGGCATCCGTGTACTAAACTACCTAAAAGACTGTTTAATTCTAGCATGATCTAGGGAACTTGCAGTTCAACATTGAGATGTTGTTCTTGTTCACATGAAGAGCTTGGGGCTCAGGTTGAATCTCAGAAAAGTATGCTTTCCCCAGTTCAGTGGACAACTTTTCTAGGGGTTATAAGGATTCTACTATGATGAGGGAATTTCTATCCCCAACATGCTTAGGGTCAATCCTATCAACACTGAGCAAGATAAAGCTGTATCTTGGGAGATTATTGGTGTATGGGTGTCTCTTTAGTGCATGACGGTAATGACAGACACCTCTCTCACAGGCTGGAACGTGGTCTTAGACAGCTGTCCAGCTCATGGTCTCTGGTGCGGCCCTCACCGGGAGCAGGGTGGCTCCATCCACAAGTGGTGGAGTCAATGTAGCGAGATTTGGACAAGCGGGATTTCATGTGTTCACCTCCAAGAAAACAACACATGGCCCGCTGTGATTTGCCCTCACTCCTCCCGCACAATTAGGGCTGGACGCCATGGTGCACATGTGGCCAAGGTCACATCTGTACACTGTTCCCCCTATCGCTCTGCTCCCACAAGTTCTAGTGAGAGTTCGCTAAGAAGGTCTGTCTGCTGCTAGTAGCACCTTATTGGCCAGCTCGAATTTTGTTCTGAGAGATAATATCCCTGCGAGATGGCACTCCTTGGGAAATTACCATCCGCAGGGATCCACTGTAGACCCAGTGAACTGCACAATAGCTACAGTCCTGGAGTTCTTATAAGAACATTTCTCAGCGGGGTGGGCTCCTTCTACAATCAGGGTTTATGAGGCCGCCCTTTCGGCCAGCCATGCCCCGGTTGATGGAGCCTCTGTGGGGCAACATCTTCTTACTTTGAGGTTTATGTGTCGTGTCAGGTGGCTGAGGCCCATCTGCAGGCCATGCATACTGTAGCGGGAAAGGGCGATGCACAGAGACACGGAGGTGGGAGTAGAGTAAAAGCTCAGGCTTTATTCTTGTTTTTGGTAGAGTGTAGGTCCAGGGGGCGTGTGTAGGTCTGCAGGGCCGGGCTGACGGCGTGACGCTCGCGGGGGCGTGTCGAGGGAATCCCGGAAGAAGCCTCGGGGTTCTTGAGCCATCCCTCAGCGCTGCGCGTCGTCTCGGCCGGCGCCGTCCTCGTCCGTGTCGGTGCCTTCCGCCGAAGTATATACAGGGGGAAAGAGAGAGAGAGAGCGATTAGTCAGCTTTTAAAGGGAGTACGGGTGAATACCTGTACGAGAATCCGATTCGGACGCCAACCGTTTCGGTAATATCGGTACTCAACTTTCCCAGGGCGGAAGGGCGTCCTTTTATTTCCGCCATCCGGGTAGAGAGTGGTGGAATTCTTCCGTCCGATCCTCCAATCCCCGGACGGTTCGGCATCGGTGGGTCCTCCCCGGCATGGCGTCCTTTCCGGTTAATGCAGCGCGGGGCTGCCTGCTTCGTGCCGGTACGGCAGTTGGAAAAGGAGCGATTCCCTTTCCCCTCGTGCCGAGTGTCAGTACGTCGCGATAATACCTTCCTGGGACCTTTCTGTGGTACTGGAAGGTCTATCAGGGACCCCATTTGAGCCCTTAGTGTCAGCCTCTGAGAAGCTTCAGACTCTAAAGGTAGCTGTTCTGCTGGCCCTGATGTGTCTCAAGTGAGTAGGAGACCTACAAGCTTTCTCTGTTGCCCCTTCCTGCCTTGACTTTGTACCCCTGGATTAGCCAAGGCCTTCCTGTATCCTATTCCAGATTATATTCCTAAAATGCCTACATTGGCTGCCCTCCCTCTGGTGTTGCAGGCTTTCTGACTTCCTCCACTCACCACACCGGAACAAAAGAGGATGCACCTGCTGTGTCCAGTAAGGACTCTCTGTACTTACTTCCACTTTGGCCAGCGGCATAAGTTGGAGCAGTCGCTGGTCTGCTTTGGCGCCGACAGTAGAGGTGATGCTGTGTCAAAGCAACACATCTCTAATTGGATAGTGGAATCAATCTTGATTGCTTTTGAGGTGCACGGTCTCTCTACACCTCTGGGCATAAGGGCTCATTCCACTAGGGCAGTCACATCCGCGAAGGCTTTGTCCAAAGGGGTAAAAACCCCTTTGTTGAGGAAAATGATCCAATATTATATATTTCTGAGTGGCAAAAGTATGTGGACCTCTAGGATTAGCAGCCAATTTGAAGGTGAAATTTGAGTCAGGTGATTTCAATCAATGGGATGACAATCAGGTGTGAGTAAGCACCCTATTTGTTTTAAGTAACAGGGATCTATCAAAGTCTGATTTTCACAACACATGTTTTTGGAAGTGTATCATTACACAAACAAAGGAGATTTCTGAAAACCTCAGAAAAAGAGTTGATGATCATCAGGCTGAGAAAGGTTACAAAACCATCTCTAAAGAGTTTGGACTTAACCAATCCACAGTGAGAAAGATTGTGTACAAATGGAGGAAATTCAAAACCATTATTACCATCCCGAGGAATGGGCAACCAACAAAGATCACTTCAAGAGCAAAATGTGTAATAGTCACTTAGATCAAAAAGGAACCCAGGGTAAATTCTAAGCATCTAAAGCCCTCTTTGACATTGACTAATGTTATTGTTCATGAGTCCACCATCAGGAGAACACTGAACAACAATGTTGTGCATGGCAGCATTGCAAGTAGAAAGCCACTCTCTCCAAAAAGAACATTTCTGCCCATCTGCTAAAGATCATGTGGACAAGCTATAAGGCTATTGGAAAAATGTTTTGTGGATGGATGAGACCAAAATAGAATTTTTGGTTTAAATGAGAATTGTTATGTTTGTAGAAATAAAAACACTGCATTCCAGCATAAAGACCTTATCCCATGAAAGATGGTGGTGGTAGTATCATGGTTTGGGCCTGTTTTGCTGCATCTGAGCCTAGACTACTTGCCATCATTGATGGAACAATGAATTTTAAAATATACCAGAGAATTCTAAAGAAAAATGTCAGGACTTCTGTCCATGAACTGAATCTAAAGAGAAAATGGGGTCCACTGTTTTCCCTCTATATTTGCTACCTCTATATATAATTATTCATAAACATAGTATTGTCTTCTACTGCTATGCTGCTGACACACAGTTATATGCTTCAGCAAAGCCTGATGAGAGACAGCAACTTAAAAAAGGTTGAGGAACGTGTAAAGGATGTGTACAGACACTGGATGCTGAGTAACTTCCTCCTACTTAATTCTGAAAGGGCAGAAATGCTTCTACTAGGACCACAGACAGCTCGAATCAAGCTTTGTGATCGAGTAATAACTGTGGATGGCCTTACAGTCATGTGCAGCAGGAAAAGACCTTGGTGTGGTTAGCAGCTCATGTAGATAATATTACTATAATAGGCTTCTCTCATCTGAGAAATATGTCAGTACAAGGTGCATGAAAATCTAGTTCATACTTTTGTTTCCTTTAGGTTGGACTTTTGTAATGCTATGCTGTCTGGATGTTCCAGCAGTTGCATAAAAAAGCTCCAGTTAGTCAAGAATGCAGCAGCCAAAGTCCTTACTAGAACCAGAACATTTGACCACATCACCTCTAGTTTATCTACACTGCACCGGCTCCCAGTAAAATTTCACAGTGATTATAAAATACTAATAATGACCTATAACACATTGAATGGTCTTGCACTGTAAAACCGAAGCAAATTTTGGTCTTTTATGATCCACCACACTGATCATGTTGGCACTACTTGTATTGTTCCCTGCTTGATATATCGCTTTGCTTATTTGTAAGTCGCTTTGGATAAAAGCGTCTGCTAAATGAATAAATGTAATGTAAATGTAACTGTAACATTGAAGACTATAGCAGGTGCCAGAATTTTTTCTTACAAAGCCCCACAGTTAAGGAATGGCTTTCCAATTAGTGTTTAGGACTCAGAAGCAGTCTCAGTCCTTCAGCCTAGGCTATAAATCTGTTTGTTTAGTCAAGCCTTTGGTAATAGTTTTTATAACAGATTTGCAGATTTGGAAGGTTCATGGTGCCTGCTGCCTAGTGAGGGCATCTCCAAAAACACACAATTGTTATTTACACCCTGATTAATAAAAACATACTGTAGAACTGAAGCAGGGTGTACTTTTTCCTATGACTGTATATCTGATATCTGTAAAGCTGTTTTGTGACAATGTCCATTTTTTAAAGTGCTATTTAAATAAAAGTGAAAAAGAAATTAATTGATGTGCCATCATAAAACAAATAATAACCACCTCAAATTGACGACTTACACTAATCAGCCATAACATTAAAACCACTGACAGGTGATGAGAAAAACATTTATCTCATTACAGTGGCACCTGAAAAGGACAGTAAGTGAATACTTAGTTTTTGAAGCATAAACAGAAAATCCTAGCACTGCTGGGCACTTGAGCAAGGCCCTTAAGCCTCAACTGCTCAGCTGCGTAAAAAAAATATATAAACGTAGTCACTTTTGATAAGGATGTCTGTCAAATGTCATAAACGTTTTTTGTTTTTTTTATCAAAAGAAAATAAAAGTGCTGAACAAACAAATCCAATCCATAAAGGTCTCACCTCACGATATAACAGAACTTAAAAGATCTGCTGCTAACATTTTGGTGCCAGAAACCTCAGCTCATCTTCGGAGGTCTTGTGGAGTCCATGCCTCAATGGGCCAGCCCTGTGTTGGTGCCACAAGGGGGACCTGCACAATATTAGGCAGGTGGTTTTAATATTATGGCTGATCAGTATGTTTATATATGAACTAATTACTAATGAAGGTAACTGCTGTTGTCATTCAGTCATGTTAGTTGCTTTTTCAGAACTTGGAATTTTGTGTGGCTGGACTTTGAGTACACCTAATTTATATGGTAATCGCTGAAGAATTAACGTTGAAGTCATTTCTGGCAATCATTCTTTGTCCTGTTGCATTTTATTTCAATATACATGTCAATTGTCACGATTTTTGGGATAAAAAAACAAAACAAACATTCCACACATTATCCTATAAGTGAGTTTAAAACTAGGCTATTTTGTAAATGTTATTAATTAATATGCATGTATGTTTTTACATAAGAGTTTAAAAAAAAAAGAAGCAAAATTTCAGAGGTTAATGGTGATCCTCTCCTGGGCCATCCGTAGTCGTTCCATGCGCTGATGTAACTCTGATCTCTTTCGTCCAGACTCTGAGTCTTCACTGAGCAGTTTAACCACATCAGCCCCATTAGGCAGGCCCATGGATTCTGCCCGCAACATCACGACCGCTTCTTTCAAGATAAACAGCAGAATCAACATGGGAATGAAATCTGCCAGACGCTGGTAGACAATCTATTAGAAATAGGAAAAAGAATTAGATTTAGAGGTAATGGCATTGATTCAGTCCTGAGAGGATCCAACTGAAAGTAAAATAAAGCTAACTAAGGGAGATTTGAAAGCTTCTGTCCTGTGCTTCTGACAGTGACACAGTGTTAAACCAAAAATAAATTGTCACTCTCTTTTGTAGCTTCCAGTTACATAAAAATCTATAGTACATGATCATATATCTAAGAATCAAATAGTGTGTTTAAGAAACACCATTAGTTTTTTTTGTCACCTACCTCATAGTATATTATAAATTTTTCAGGTGTTAGCTTTCTGGTGTCAAAGACAGCACAGTTGTTGGGAGAGGTTGCATTCTCTCCAGTATCTAAACACACAGACTCGTACTCCTGCATCTGCTCAACGAAACGGAAGTCGACCATCTTCTGGGTGAAAATGGGGTCCTGGGTAAACACGAGTTTCTCCATGCTGATGTACTCCATGATCCTCTTCTCCACTTTTGCTTCCTGCTGTGACTGAATGTCATCAATCTGATTCTAAAGACATAAAGTCAGAATATTTTACTGTTTTGTATGTTCCTTTATTTACATTTATTTCCAGTATATATCAACAGATGACAGGAAATGTTTTATGATAAGTCCAGACAATTTTACTTACTATTATCATAAATTTCAGATGAGGGAAATTTAGGAAGCAGAGCTCACATTGAGCTCTGAACTCATTTTGCACAATGCCTGTCAAAATATTTTATTAGCAAAGAAAATGTTAATAATTGATAATTAAATATATAAAATTATAAATAAATATAATCAAGTGATCAGCTTATGTCCACTACTTTTATGATATGGACTTAATTTGGATTATGTATGGAATTATATATCGGTCAAATCATTTATAATTTGCAAATGTAGAAAATGTAATTACATAAGTAATCACTCCTCATTTTCTGAAATCCCTACATTAGTTCTGGTGAAGAGTTTGGTTTTAATAAAATGTCCCAAATGATGGACATCCTGCAACATTCAGACTTGGGTGAAGGTTAATTTTCCAGCAGGACCCTAAGCATGTTGCCAAACCTACATTCGAGTGGTTCATGAACAAGAAGCAGAATGTGTGAGACTAGCGCAATCACTGCGCACGGACTTCAGTCCCATTGAGAATCTGTGGCAACATTTGTTGCTCTTCACCAAGAAAGAAAGTTGCTCTTCACCAATGGTCTCCATGCAATCTGACAGAGCTAGTGCAATTTTTCCCAAGAAGAATTAATATTTTGTACAATCAACTAAGTCCATTTCAATTACAGGATGTAACTCTTCATAATAAATGTTGAGAGGGGAGTGAATATTTATGCTAGGCACTGTGTATACGTATATAAGACATTACCTCTAATAGTCTTCAGAGTCTCTATAGCTGGTAGGGTGAGTTTGTTTACATGCTTCTGAATCAGTGCCTCGTATACACAGTAGTCACTGAATGTTATCAGCTCTCTCCCACGATGTGCCTCATAGTTTTCCGTCATCTCCCGCACGTCATCCCTGACTTTGTTCAGACCAAAGACAGAGTATGTTTTACTACAAAGTATTACTACCTTGTTATGCATTACATATAACCTTGTACAATGTTATATGTTTATGTGTATGAAAAAAATATGAAAAAAATCTACATAATGCTTTGGAGTCTCTCAGCTGACATTCCCATTGCTTGAACACAGGTCGCAGGAGAGAATAGATGTTTCCCTCTCCTGATGCCCCGTTCCGACAGAGCTCAGTGATTTGATCGCTGAACTCCAAGATTTTCTGCTCAAATCGAATAAGAGACATTACAATTCCTCATAAGATAATGTTTAGCCCATCCTCTGCTAAATACCTGAAGGACTTACCTTACTCAGATAAGCCCCCATCTTCTCTGGCTCTAATGGAGGACCTTGGCCGTAGCTCCTGAGTTCCAGCCTAACAGCAGACAAGCGGATTTGAATCTGCTCTGTGAGGGATGGCAGTGATGCCTGTGAATAAGGAAGAACATCTGATAAGAATTGGGTCACATTTTTATGTGACCATGTATACATCTTTTAACTGTATTTTTCAACTTGCCCTGATATGTTCAACCAGCTCTTTGGTGAGCCGGGTAGCAAGGTAGCGTGTTGTGGCTTTCTGTTCTTCCAAAAGATAGCTGGAGGAGATAGAACAATATTATCAAAGGTGCATTATGTTGTCTATTGCTTTTGTTTTGTATGAAGGAAATCAGCTACCTGAAGTGATTGTGACTCCTGAAGAACTCCGTCTCCTGTCTTGTGGCCTCAGCCAAGGAGATGTTTTCATTAATGTCACTCTGACCCCTACATCGTACCATTATGTAACCTTTTTTCAGAGGAACAACTTTACCCTGCATAACCTGCAAAATGTCAGCTTCTGCCCCTTTATCCACCAAATCTGGCTTCGTAAGAATTGCTGTGGAAATAAAGAGAGCAATGAGAAAATGCAACAAAAATTTGTTCAACTAAAAATTTTCAAGTCTAGTAATTTGTAATGTTCTCAAAGTGAATTGAACATTACAAATTGCCTTTGGAAATAGGGCTATTAATGTTCATCTGAATTTATACCTAAAGTTCTTGTTCCATTTGGATCAACACCCTGTGCCATCCGCAGTGCCTCGGTTGTTGCTATGTCCACATTGCATGGTACAACAACCAAATTAATAGTTTCTCTCTTCTCAATAAACTTCAATATAAGACGTCTAATCTGAAAACCAAAAGGAAAACCAATTATTTAAAAAACAACAACTAAAAAACATTCCCAAAATCTTGCATTGATGCTTTGTAATTCATGTAAATTGTCTATACACCTGATCTCCAATATCTTCAGGTTGGCCTTTCACGGGTACTCTAGTTATACCAGGTAAATCAATCAGGGTGAGGTCGCATACGTCAGGAGACTTGATCTCTAAACTGATGAGTTCATCACAGATCCCAACACCATCTCCAGCAAGAACATTCTGGGCTACGCACACACACACACACACACACACACACACACACACACACACACACACACACACACACACACACACACACACACACAAACAATACAATCACGAATAAAAACATTAAAAAATGTTTTTTATCAAATAAAAAACTAATTTCTGAGTTCATACCTCTCCTGACGTAACCCTCAACTTGTGAAGGATCCGTGAATGTCTCTTGCACATCTTGGTAAGAGATTATAGCCGTCCATTTTGAACCATCATTCAGCTTCCGTAGTTTCAGCTCCAGCGGACAACGTGTGACGATACCTGATATGGAACCAAATCTTTAATCCTTCATTTATTAGCCCTGTAATATTACTGATTATTTGTTTAATATGTTTCTTGTCTATGAAACAAATTAGTTCCTGTTCCAAGGCCAGCTATAATCAATGGTTTCCTCTCTATTTTTTCTCTCTTTTGAATTTAATATGCCACAAAAATGCACAAAAAGTCCTCTGTCCTAAAGACTGTCCTGTGGGAAAAAACAAAGAAATAGCTTTACTTCTGATTGTTACAAAGCACTGACACTGAAATGCTAAATAAAATGCTTTTCCCAGAAAATTTCACCATAAGAGTACTAACACCTGCTTTAAAAAAAAATCGATTTATGTTGAACGTTTGCAATGCATGTCTCTGTGCAAGTTGTTACTAAGGAAACAATAAAGTATTAGAACAAGCACATGTATATAAACTTATAGCCTGAACTATAGTCAGAGCTGCTGTTGCATAAAAATCATCAACACCTTCTGATCAAGTAGAATCAGAAAATCAGTGATATGGAATAATGGTCATACAAACTCTAATCATCATTGTGTTTTTATATAAAAGTTCTAAAAAAAAAATCTATTTTTTTGGTTTACTATAAAACCATTCTTCATACAAGCAGATATATTGATATATAAGCCTTCACACCCTGTTAAAATTGCAGGTTTTTGTTATTAAATTAAATCAAGATAAACCATGTCAGATCTTTTGTCTATAATGTGATATACAAACTGACAACATTCAAGTGAAAAACAAATAGAAAAGTGTTAGTGGGGGAAAAAAATAATAAAAACGTACAATGACATGGATGCATAAGTGTGCATACCCTTTTATAATGGGGTATGTGACTGTACTCAAAATAACTAATCACTTTCAAACTCACTTTCAGAAGTAATTATCATACAAATGCCATTAATAAAGTGATTCTGATTAACCCATAAATAAAGATCAGCTGTTTATTTTCTTGAAATCTTGGTTTCATCTGACTGCTGAAGCCATGGTCTGCAAAAAGCGTACAAAGCATGGAAATAAATATGACATGATTTGTCCTGGTTTAATTTTTTACACTGCAAAAATTTTAACAGAGGTGTGTAAACTTTTTATATCCACTAGCACATCTCTGTTACATTAGATGGGTAATTATGCCCATAAAAATTTTATCAGTGGAGTCACTTGTGCACAATGTAGTTCACTTTCATTTTGACTTGGAAATGATTGTCTTTAGATACAACTGAAATAAACTTCCTAGGAGCTTGAAACCAGTTTTTTTAAATTACACTGGGACATTTTGATTACTGAATAAGTAAACAAGTTTTCTGTGATTGCCTTGAGTAATTAATCTCTTTGATGCTGTCAATAGGTTTCATTTCTATTTAGGAAGCTACAATCTTTGTAATACCACAGAAAACTCAGCATGTACAAATGAACAGACTCATCTCTCACCACTGCCTCTGGGTAAAGCCACGCCAGACAGTGCTTCCAAAACTGAGCTCTTCCCAGAACTCTGGTCTCCGACAACAGCAATGGAGGGCAGGGCAAGATCCTTCTCAATGCCGATACGTCGTAGGTAGTCAATCATTTCAATGTAGGGGCGCACTTGGGATTCCCATTGTTTGAGAAACAATCCAGTCTTCTCTTCAACTGGCTGATTTTCCTTTCTGAAAAAACAAAGGATTGTAATGGTATATTACGATTAAAATCAGAGAACAAGTATTTTGCAGGTTATCTGAGACTCATAATTGTGTACTTACCCATTACTGTCTTGAGAGTCAAAATCCAATATTTCCAGTGGAGACTCCATGGATAAAGGGTTAGGTGTTTAGTATCTTAAAGACATCAAAGGTAATTTCATTTATAATGTAATTTTTTAACAATCCACAATTTAATGCATGCTCAAGTCATATTTACAAAGTACACAAGGCACATTTACTCAAAAATACTGAATAACATAAGAACACAAAATAAAATTGATCAAAGGGAAATAAGTAGAATAAAATGAATGGAATGATAGAATAAGCTTTTAAAAAAACATTTAAACAAACAATATTGAATATTTTGGTCCTTTAGGTCTAGATGTAGTATTTCTTTGGCACATACCTCTGTAGGATTTGCCTAGAGAACTCCACACACCACGTTCTAGTTGTTAGTGATAATGATTTCTGAACGGACTAATACAGTGGGGTGAAGCTTTAAACATTTAAAGTGTCTTTTTATAGTATCTAATGTGGTTCCAGGGGATTTCCATTTGTAATAAAAATAGCCTTCGAAAAGCACTGTGTTCTGTATTCATGTAATACAAATATAGATAATAGAACACATGTCCTTGATTTTAATAAAATTTAAGGAAGTCTTGGATGAGAGTTTCATGGTTTAGGAGAAAATGCTTGCATGTAATGTAAATTTGTTCTACATGTTTATAGCATATGCGTAAGCATTTTTTGGGTTCAACTGGCCAAGTCATTAACCCGACATTAACCCAGTTGAGCATGCATTTCACCTCTTGACGAGGGAACTGAAAGGAGAAATCCCCCAAAATGAACAACAACTGAAAGAAGTTACAGTAAAAGCCTGGAAAAGCTTCACAAAAGAAGAATGCAATAGTTTAGTGATGTCAGCGGTTGTAAAATAAAGTTTTGCAAGCAAATGATATGCAACCAAATATTACATTTTATTTACTCTAAGACAATCTGGACAATCTGTCCACTATTTTTTTTCTCACCTAAAAATTGGGTGGTATAACACGTAAGGTGCTATGTGCTAAGTTGTTTAACACATCTAGATGTAAATGTTAAGAAAATGGAATTCTGACATCTCATATCATGTTATTCACTTCACTTGTCACACACACACACACACACACACACACACACACACACACACACACACACACACACACACAGAGGAAAAACTACAATGATCCTCAGGTGGCATTTAATTTGCTTCCATCCAAGCACAGGTTGAAAGTACCAAGGCCAAGGTAGAATAGCTTTATGTAACTTTCTTCTGTTCCCATCAGCTGTAATTATTTTCACTATTTGCCTTTTTTACTGTTAATGTTCCTTCTACCCCATACTCATTTAATCTTATTTTATATACTCAGCAAAAAAGTCCCTTTTTCAGAAGACTATATTTTAAAGACAACTTTGTTAAATCCAAATAAGATTTACAGATCTTTATTGGAAAGGCTTTAAACAATGGGCGCACGGTGGCTTAGTGGTTAGCACGTTCGCCATGTGTGTGCGAAGTTTGCATGTTCTCCCCGTGCTGCCAGGGTTTCCTCCGGGTACTTCTGTTTCCTCCCCCAGTCCAAAGACATGCATGGTAGGCTGATTGGCGTGTATAAATTGTCCGTAGTGTATGAATGAGTGTGTGAGTGTGTATGTGATTGTGCCCTGTGATGGACTGGCACCCTGTCCAGGGTGTACCCCGCCTTGTGCCTGATGCTTCCTGTGAAAGGCTCCAGGTTCCTTGTGACCCTGAAGAAGGAGTAAGCGGAAGAAGATGAATGGATGGATGGATGGTTTAAACAATGTTTTTCATCCTAGCTCAGTGAACCATAAACAATGATTGTACATGCACCTGTGGAACAATCCTAACAGGCACTAACAGTTTACAGGCGGTTGGCAATTAAGGTCTAAAGAGACCTTTCTACTGATGCTAAAAAACAACAGAAGAGAGATGGCTAGGGTTCCTGCTCACCTGCGTGAATATGCCATAGACCTGCTGCAGGGAGGCATGCGGACTGCGGATGTGGCCAGAGCAATAAACTGCAATGTCCATAATGTAAAATGCCTAAGTCAGTGCTACAGGGAGACAGGAAGGACAGCTGTTCAATAAAACCAAGTTTTATGATTTCCCAACAGAATACCACACACCCTCTTCTAGTTGTTGGTTGTTAATGATTTCTGAAAAAAAAACCAAATATAACGAGGTGAAGCTTTAAACATTAAAAGTGTTTTTATAGAATCTAATTTGTTTTTTGTAACCCAGGGGATTTCCACTTGTAATAATAACAGCCTTGCAAAACCATTTGTTCTGTATTCATGCAACACAAATATAGGTAGCACCACATGTGTGCTTAATTTGAATAAAATTCAAGGAAGTCTAGGATGTTAATTTCATGGCTCAGGAGAAAATGCTTGCATGTAAATTTGTTCTGATTGTTCACTGTAAGCATTTTTGAGAAATTAAAGTATTGAATGTGCGCATCTGTTTTAAACCTCAACATCCCATAAATTATGTCACACCTCAATCATCTAAATAACTGCATTCTCAGCATTGTGCAATCATTTTCAGTTTTACATTATTTTCACAATTTAAAATTTAAATGAATTAATTTTTTATCAAACACAATTGATTAACACAGTGTAGGATCCATGAAATGGTTCTTGAAGATTGAATGATCAGACTTGGGAGAAAAGAAGACCTAATGCTCAGGATTTTATTTAAGACATTGGTCGTGGTACAGTAGATGTTCTTGTTTGTGCCTTAACAATCTACCACTTTTCCTAAAACAATGCCTAAGCAATTGTTGAAAAGTAAAAGAGACTCATGGTTACTGTCAAAACAGCTGAGAATACAATGTTGAGGTAAGTCTTATTCCTAGGACAAAGTTATATACCCGACATGATAGTCTTCACTGCTGAGATAATGCAGTCAAATATCACAAACAGAAACAAAGGAAGGTTAACATGTCCCTCACCAAATTAGAATTATGATCCTTTTAGTTCACAAATTATAAAAGAATAATTGCATACTCTTACACACACCCACACACACACACACACACACACACACATATATATATATAGTTTTGTTGGCAACATATTGAATATTGAACATGCCAGGGCCCAGGGAGAATGGCTTTATGTAACTTTTTCATCAGCTGTAAATATTTCCAATAATTTGCCTTCTAGCCCATACTTTTTTTATTTTTATTTTATATAACTTATGCTATTTTTACTTATTGCAGTGTTATAGTGTTGTAGCTGGTACTGTGGTGCAGTGGGTAACATTGCTGTGTCACAGTTGCAGGGTCCTCTGTTCGATCTCTGGAGTCTGTTTGGAGTTCTGAATGTTCTCCCTGTGCATTTTCCACCTGCCAGAAACACTCTGGTTGATATGGTTCAGAAATGATCAAAATAAGTGTCCAAATGTGTGTGTGAACGGTGTCCTACCCAGAGTTTATTCCCACCTAAGACCCTATTGTTCCTGGAAGAGGCTCGAGATCCAACCCTGAATAAACAAAAGCACTTAGTAAAGATGAATGAATGAGTGAATGAGTGGGTTTGTGTTTTGTTTGTTATGTATTAAACATATAGCCTATATAGAACATCATATTTAGTCTTTCTGTTTATCACTTTACTCTATATTTTATCATGTAGTGTTGAGTATGTGTACATCGTTCCATACACTTTTGCCAAACATAAATTGATATATTGTAATGTTAAAGATTAATAGCATGTTCTGATTCTGACCTACAACCTGTTTATCTCAATATGACAACGAAGATAATAAAACTCTATAAACAATATTATATAATTTTATGCATAATTAAGTAATTTTCTATTTCTTGTCATAATTAAATACATTTTTAATTACTTATCATTATTTACTATACAATGTACATATTTTCACACAAATAAAGAGTGTTGCATCAGATTTCAGTCTGATAACGCCCCCTGGTGGGAGAGTCTGGGAGTTGTGTTATGTTTAACACTAGAGCAAACTGAACTTAAAATATAAGATTAAACTTGAATATTTTGTTAGTTAACACAATCAGAAGATATCTAATTAAAGGCCTTTGATGAGATAGCGACATTTTTCTCTTTATAAAGAATGACATGTGATAAAACTGTGAAATCACTCAAAGGGGCAAAATCTCATGACCAACTTTTGTTGCTCTGCTCCAAAGTCAGCCAACACCGTTTATTACGGTTTGTATAGGATACAACACAAGTGTAAAAGAAACCTGTATTATGAATGTAAGGCCACAATCTGAAACCCACTCATCCCACCGCCAGAGGGAGCCCTCTCCCGATTATTGACTCCACCTAACTCCTTCCACAGCCACTTCCTGTGTGTAGAATTATAAGCAGGACAAGTCCTCCTAAAAGGTACAATAACAATAGAGACAACTTCTGTGCTTGGCCCCCTAATGGTGATGGTGATATAATAATAATAATAATAATAATAATAATAATAATAATAATAATAATAATAATAATAATAATAATAATAATAATATTTGGATCACTTTGGATCAGGGCAGTTAAATGGTGTAAATGTAAATAATATTGGGGCAAATAAACACACACACACACACACACACACACACACACACACACACACACACCATCCTTACATACAGTAGTTTTTGTTGAGTGGTTGGGATCAGTAGGTGTACTGAACTGGGTCCAGGATGATGAGATGATTGCTCTTTCTGTTTCATAACTAGCCATTCAAAGAACTCCCTGATGATAGGTGTGAGTGCAAAAGGCCAGTAGTCATTCAGGTAGGACACAGACGATTTCTTCAGCACAGGGATGAAGGTGCTCATCTTGAAGCACACAGGGACGACTGTTTAGCTCAGGGAAATTTTTGAAGATGTAAGGACATCCGCGATCTGATCAGCAAATTCCCTGAGCACCTGGCCAGGTATGTTGTCAGGATCAGCAGCTTTCCGTGGGTTAACTCTGGACATCTGACATCTACTGCAGACAGACAAAATACTTGGTTGGTGGGAGTTATGGCTGTCTTCGATGCTGGTGTGTTGTTCTGTGCTTCAAACCATGCGTAGAAATTGTTCAGTGCATCTGGGAGCGAGGAGTCACCATCACAAACAAGTGGTGTAACTCTGTGTGATGGCCTGAATGCACTGTCACATGTGCTGTGTCTTTGATGTTTAAATGTTTGAATGTGTGAAGATGTTAGAAGTGACTGCGAATTCTTACTACATAGTTGTGCTTCACCTCTCTAATAGCCCAGGACAGACTGGCCCTTGCTGTATGGAGGGCTGCCTTGTCATCAGACCTAATGGCAGTGTCTCGGGTTCTTAGCAGCGAGCACACTTCAGGAGCCATCCATGGTTTCTGGTTTGCACGTGTGGAGATGGTCTTGAAGGAACTCACATCACCTATGCACTTGTTTATGTAGCCAGCCACTGATGCTGTGTATTCGTCCCAATCTGTGGTGTGCTGGTATGTAGCGGCCTCTCTGAAAATCTGAAAGTCTGTGTGCTCAAAACAATCCTGAAGTGCTGAGATAGCTCTTTCAGACAAGGTTCTCACATGTTTTTAGAACCGGTATCGCATGTTTCAAAATGGTCTGTATGCTGGGATTAGCATAAAAGTGTTTGTTCCAAATGAAAAATCTGTCAGGGTGTGCTGTCTGTATGTTACTGATAGCCATCCATCCATCCATCCATCTTCAACCAGGGTCACGGGGAAATCTGGAGCCTATCCCAGGGAGCATCAGGCACAGGGCAGGGTACACCCTGGACAGGGTGCCAGTCCATCGCAGGGCACAATCACATACACACCAATTCATACACTACGGGCACTTTGGACATGCCAATCAGCCCACCATGCATGTCTTTGGACTGGGGGAGGAAACCGGAGTACTCGGAGGAAACCCCGCAGTACGGGGAGAACATGCAAACTCTTCACACAGAGACCCTAGACCCTGTGTGAGGTGTGAGGTGCTAACCATTAAGCCACCGTGCGCCCCGTTACTGATAGCCCTGTAGTTGTAGCACCAGGTGGATTGTACAATGGGCATGATGGTAATCTCTCGGGGGAGTTTGTTTGTTTGTATGTTTTTAGTTCTGTAATACAGTCAGGTCCATAAGTATTTGGACAGTGACATAATTTTCATTATTTTGCCCTCTTTCACTTGCATCAACACCTCTTTGGACTGCAAGGATTAATTTAAGCACAGTTGGAGCAAATCTAAGATTTGTTGATCTGGGCTTTATTTTAAATTGAGTTGTGTTGCTCCACTTCATTTTAAACACAAATTAACAAATCGGGAATTAGAATTCTAACTTGCGATTAAAACCTCCATTTACGATAAATTTGGATTTATGCTGTGATGGATTCGCCATTGACAACATTGCGGCAGTGAGGATTTCATAAACGTGGATATACATGGATTCTCCAATGTAAATCTTTCACTTCAAAGGGCTTGTGAACTTTAAACTTTTAATTTAATAAAAATTCAACTGCCGTTATTAACATTATAACCAATACAGGCTGAGAAAATGGTGCACCTTATTAGAAGCTCAAATTTTACAAGCTATGAAAAATTTATTATATCAATTAATGGAGTAAAATGAAAAACATCGAAGACAAAAGACAGATAACGTGACAATTAAAAAGAAAGAAGACACCTGGGTCCAGCTAACCGCTGATTTCAATCCTTCTGTGGGGATTAAAGACAAGCGAGATGTTAATAATCTGAAAGCCTGCTGGAAAAACCTCAAATCGAAAGTGAAATAATATGCAGCAGAGGAGAAAATGGACACATTTCTCACCGGTGGTGTTACCACACAGCTCTCCATTTTGGCACTCCTCTGCACTGAAGAATTCGTCAAAAAGAAGATGGAATAAGTGAACTCAGTCCTTCCTTGCCTCTGCATGGATTGCAGCCAAGTGGGTAGAGGACAGAAAGAGGCCACTATCTGGATACAGCTCTTGCTTCCCAGATCTGTTTTTTGTAGCCATAACAGCAGCCTGAGGTTGTATCTGTTCAACTGTCTCCAGAAAGCACCGTAATGTCTCAAGTTGTTCACCACCTGTAACACAGAAGATGACATTACTTTACAGGAATACAGCAATGTTTAAGAAATCAAGAAAATGAAGGAACAGCTAAAAAATACTAGGGTTTTATGACATTAAATATATTTACTAAGTAGTTTATTTGTTGGCTTTTAACTTTTAGCTTAAGCACTCAGTAACTCCCAAATGCCCATATTTAATTTATGGCACAAAATTAAGCTCAATTAAGCTTAAAAAAATTATATTAAAAAAAGATATAAAACATAATTACAATCAAATGTTCCACAATTATTCATTATTACTAATTTTACAGTGCTTGGGTGTATCGAGTAGCACTTCAGGTTCCTTAGGTGAATTGTGCAAAGACAAAAGCTAATAAAGGAACAATGAATCTTACTGATACTTACTGATACTACACAGCACATCCTCCAGTTTCCCCTTCTCCTTCATTAATAAATGCCTGTTTTGGTGGATTTGGATCAGTAAATCAACAACCCCAAATAACACAACAGCAAAAGAAAGCTTTCTTAGAATGTTGTACAGTCCCACTATACCTAAGAGATTATCTGCTGTTCATACTGAGGAGAATCAGGCTAGTACATCTGAATTTGAGAGTTCTTCATCAAGCTCAGGCTCATCTGTAGATACTTGTATCATTGAGCATGATCCACTACCAAAATATGGAGAACCATGCATGAGAACTGAATTAATAGAAGGCAGAACATGGAAGTCACACCTCTATCATAAACTGGATCATTTAGCAGTAGTGAGTTATCAGTTTGTAGATGTAAATGGAGACTGTACCACCACACTGAGGTTAAATTTGGTGTTCCACAAGGCTCTGTTTTAGGCCCACTGCTTTTTACTTTATATATGCTACATCAAGGCCAAATTATTTCGTAAACATGGAATTAGCTTCTACTGTTATGCTGATGATACACAGTTGTATGTTTCAGTGAAGCCAGAGGACAGATAGCAACTTAATAAAGTTGAGGATTGTGTAAAGGACATTAGACATTGAAGGCTAACTAACTTCCTTTTACTTAATTCTGATAATACAGAAGTACTTGTATTAGAAAGTAAGCTTTCTGATCTCATAGTAACTCTGGATGGACTTTCTGTTTCATCATGTGCAGCAGTAAATGTCCTTGGAGTAATTATTGACTCCAGTCTATCATTTGACGCTCATGTAGATAATATTACTAGGATAACCTTCTTTCATCCAATGAAACAAACAAACTAAAAAAGTAATCGAATGTAGTTATGCTAATTGTACTCAGAAGGAGGAAAAATCTATTATTGTGAAGTTTGAATGAGTGAAAGTGTGATATATGAATCGGTTATATACCCCAATAAAACTGTTATACAAATAAAAGGTTAATATAGTGAACTAATAAAGGCATTTTTGTTCTGTTCTCTTCATATTAGGTTGATCAAAATTGTTTATTCACACTGTCTGAGGTATTCAGCCAGGAATTCTTCATTCTCACAATGCCACTGTGGTTTAATAAACTGGATGTTGGCCTCTTGCTGGTTTTTGGCAGGTAAATTATTGATTATGATTTGTCTGGAACATTTCTGATGCTGTTTTTTTCTGTGCTTTTTTTTTTTAATGTGAAATCAGTGCACACTTCCAGTGGTGAAGTATGCCAACCATTTATTATCATAAATGCTCTAAAAAATGCTTCATCTTCATCATCAGTTTTTTAAATAGGAAAAGTTGGACAAATGTATAATTGTCAAATTACTGTAACACTAGTATATGCAAAAAGTTGTAAAACAAACTGGTGTGTATAAATTGTGTAACTGTGTGCCTTTTCTGTCATCTCTAGTGTCACCATCGCTGCAGCTCCATTTCTGACACCAGTCAAGCATAAATATTGCTCTTCCATAGGAGTTACATGTGTGTTCGATGAAAATGGGGTAAGTCTTTATTACACAACCTAGCTAATTTAAGGAAAAACCTACATTGAGTGTCTTAGTGAGGTTTGGGGCACCACTGGCCCCCAGAACAGCTTCAGTGGGCCTTGGCATAGATTCTCCAATCCTCTGAAGTGAAGAGATGAAAACCAAAAGATCTGTATAGAGAGTGATAGAATGACACTGGTCTACTAAGATGTGGAAAAAAGTAATACGGTCAGATCAGCCATCCCTCTCCATATTCTCAAGTGGTTGAGGTCATCTGTGGCATACACCAAGAGAAAAGGAGAGGCATGAATCCTGCACCCCAATAACAGGGGTCCGCTGGCTCTGGGGAGTTGGAATGTTTTGGGTCCCCTTGTCCCCTTAGAGGAAGTGTTGGAGATCTTTATTTGTGATGTCTGAGCTCACCATGAGTTGCACGAAATAGACTGGGATGAGAATAGATTGAGATCATAGAGAGAGCTCTCTGGTTTCTCTGCCTGAGATCAAAAAGACACACCAAACTTGAGACAATCTGAGAGCTTGATGAGATCTATTTTGAAACTTTAAAGGAGATTATTTTGAGATTTTGTGATGCTTTTTCTCCAGGAGAAAAAATTGAGAAACAGGAGAAATAAGCCATAATCTCGTTTTGGTTTCACACAGACCTCATTGTTGTCTAGGAGAACTACATTAGATGTTTTTGAGAGATCTTTTCTAATTTTCTTTTCCTCTGGGAGGGGATGCTTCTGAGTGTAACACAGGATGTCAGAGGAATGTGCATCGTTGTATGTGGGCTTACGTTGCTGTCATTAAAAAGCACACGGTTGAAATGATACGCTTTCCCTTTATTATTCCACGTTACCAGAAACAGTAACACGAGAGGTGCAACCCACCCATACTGTCTACAAGCTGTTTTATTGGTGTCTTTCTGCGGTTGAAACACAGATTGGGTGATTACATGAGAGCTAATACATTTCAGTAAGTTTCATGTTTATTTCGTGCTATAATTACTATTAAAGTGGAAGATATGATTGGTTCCCGCGCACTCCCTTCTGCCGCTTGAACTGAGGTAACTACAGCAATTTGTCACACCACTTTGGTCCTGTCCCAATGGGTCACTTCACCCTTGTGGCTCTCCTCCGAGTCCACACTTTGGTAACGTCAGCTAATGCAGATCTATGGGATGCTAAGGCGCCAGTTCACGAGAGTGATGTTGCTATTAATAGATGGCATTTGGGACAGACTCAATGAAATGATCCCGGAAAGAGGAAGATTTAGACTATAATTTCACATTTCTTATCTTCAAATTATATAATCAAATCTTACTAAAAGCTAGAGCTACAGTTAAATTACATTTTATACATATATTATTCATACAGTTAATTATAAAAACAAAAACGTACGCTTAAAAATCCTCCTCTCTGTCATGTTGGCTAAAACCGGTCATTGAAACTTCGGTGCTTCCTGTGTCAACTAAACTCTCTGCTTTCTGACTGGTCTGTCGCAAAGACTGTTGGGTAGTGGACTGCTGTGAGCCTGCAGCAGTGTGGGCTTCGATGAAGAGGGCGTGAAGGGGGTGCTCTCAAGCACTAAAAACACACATGGGACACACTATGGAGGGCGCACTGTGGCTTAGTGTTTAGCACATTCGCCTCACACCTCCAGGGTATGTGTATGCGGAGTTTGCATGTTCTGCGGGGGTTTCCTCCGGATACTCCGTTTCCTCCCCCAGTCCAAAGACATGGATAGTAGGCATGTTGAAAGTGTCCGTAGTGGATGAATGGGTATGTGAGTGTGTATGTTATTGTGCCCTGCGATGGATTATCCAGGGTGTACCCTGCCTTGTGCCCCATGCTCCCTGGGATAGGCTCCAGGTTTCCCCATGACTCTGAAAAGGATAAGCGGTATATAAGGTGGATGGCTGGATGGATGGACACACTATGGACTTGTAGACTTGCAAGCAACTGAAGGCCACAAGTCCGCAAGTCCACATGAAGTGCGCCATTTAGGATTGGGCCTAAAAAGAGTGTCAAAACGGTATGTATTGTTTGAACTTCATGGTAAAATTGACAGAATTTGAAAGTTACTTCATATCAGAAGTAACTAAGCACAAAGCTTATCGTGATTATTATATGGTAGGCGCTCCACAAATAATGTTTAGAGAAAACAGCACACACTAACAGATCGAGTCTTGCAATTTAAGAATCTATATTGGGTTTTCAAAATGAGAATAGATTAAATTAGAAAATCGATATTTTCAACCCAGCCATACCGAGATTCAGATTTTGTATTAAAAAAAATACTTTGTACAGCCACCTTTATTTTTTAATGACAGACTCAATCCTCTTCAGCATGCAGGATACCAGTGTTTCACAAATCTCTGGACAGATTTTCTGCCATTCTTCAGAGACAATATTTTAGTTCTTTAGATTTTGGCAGCATGCTTTGGATCATTATCGTGCTGGAATATTCCTCTTCTGAAAAGATTCTGGAGACTGGTAGTAGAGATAGCCATCTCTAAATGTCATCCCAACACCCTTTGCAGTGAACATGAACAAATTTGTGTTGGTCTCCTTTGACCAAAGAATGTGCTCCCAATAAGTTTAAACTTACAGTATTTTGCTGAAGAACAAGCAAGGATTTTTTTTTTCTTGAATGCCATCAATAGAGGTTGACGTTATGCATTGTCCTTCACACTGTCTGAGCTGTCACAGAAAATTTCCATTGATAACCTCTGTGCCAAGTCTGAAGCACTTGTTGGTCTGCTTTTCAGAGCTAGATTGTGCAAGTAGCGCACCGCCCATGACATCATTTTAGGTCAGTGTGGCCCTGATTAGTGGTACTATGGCCTGTCCTATACCTTCTAATTACTGCTGCCACTGTGTTTCTGCTTAGTTTTAGTTGGTCACTGTTCTTCCTGTACCCTTTTCCATCTTTTTGAAGTCTCTTCTACCAGATTTTTCAGTTCCTCTGGCAGTTCTTTTCAATGTGTAGCCATGATGTGGATAGATGCAGCCAATAGGTCCAAAATTTAGAATGTTCTGGTATTCAGAAGTAATTTAATAACCATATTCATATAATTAGGATAACTGGAAATCACAGGTGTACTCAATTTCATTTCATTGATCACAGGCTTTCTAACTTCTGTGTCAGTGATTACAGGTGTATTCACTTTTGTTGTATTGAGTTTCTACTTTGGAGCCTAAATTTTCAATACAGTCTTTGTAAAGTATTTGCTTTTGACTGTTCATAAGAGAAAATACTATACTGTTAAACTCTGAAACAAACAGTTTTGAATAATTTTATATTTATAGTGCTGTCCACTAATATTAGCACCCTTGGTAAATATGGATTTTGTGGTCAGTAAACCATTTTTGTGTTGATTTTGATGTAAGTTATATGGCGATGTTGCACAGGGGTGTACTCACTTCTGTTGCTTACTGTATATGTTTGACTATGTATTGGAAGTGACATGCCATACTGATACAATTCCTCACTTATCCTGATTTACTGTTCAAAAATTGGACTGGTTCAGTACAGGATTTAGACAGAATAATGTAGAGCAAACCAAAGAAAAAGGTGTATGAACATGCCATCTGAACTTATCTCCTGCCTATTCTGTTAACAGATGCTGTTCTTCATGAGTTTCTGCAGACAATTGCCTCTGATATGCGAGCGGCCATCAAACGCAAGTGTTATAAAGATCAGTTCAGCCAGAAAAAGGAGCATGATGTGTAGTTTCTGTTTGTGTATAGAGGGTCAGTATGGGTGTTGGTGCAATAATTTTCAGTATTATTTTAATAAAAAGCATTTTTCCGATAATTTTGTTCAGTCTTAAAATGCTGAAAACATGTCAAGTTTAAATAAAAACTGTTGGACTTATTATTGAAATATCTTCATTAGCGATGTTGTTACATGGTATTTATTTTAATGGGCTTGAAAACAAGTGCATCCAGCACCGAGAAAAAGTCTCCAAAGTAATTCCTTTAGTATACTGGAAACACATTTAAAATACTGTAGTGTGTAAGAGTATGTAATGTTGAAAGTATGTTGTACAAAGTAGTATATCTAAGTAATAAAGTATATTGTTATTGAGTGCAAAGTGTGCATTTTTTAGTATTTGAAATAAGCCAAAAGTATAATGGAGTGTATACTATTACTGCAAAAATATTATGTTCATGGTATATTGCTAGTACTCATAGGAAGACACTCATAATAAATTTGCACTGTACTTTTAACACAATTAAGGTACATTTTAATTTCAATAATTAAGCATGTAATTAGTCCCTACACAGGCATATACTTAAAGTGTAATAAGTATACTTGAAGTTCCACTTTAGCACACAAAAGTACACTAAATGCACTTCAAATTGCACTTTACTACAATTAAATTACAACTAAAATATATTTAGTACAAAATTAGTTGTTCCAAAATAGCACACTTCAATTAACTAATCATTAACACACTCGAAGTATACTGATCATTAGTCTGTCTGAAAGTACACTGAAGTATACAAAATTGAATATACTTAGCATATTTATTTTTCACCAGGGAAAACTATAGAGATGAGCATTTTCCCTCTTTTAACACACCACATTCAGACAAATGTAATTAGCTGATATGTTGATTCAGGTTCTAAACTAGAAAGAATGTAAAATGTTTCTATACAGTGGCCCCCCTGGCTTCAAACAATGTTGCTGAGTTTTTCTTGAGCAAAGGTAAGACGGTGCATGCGGTTCTGCATGCCAGTGCGGCGTCTGCTGACATCCGACTCTTCACGTAAGGCATCGGCCACGTTGGCACCATCCATTAAACCCAGCATCTCACTGCACAGCAGTTGAGCGGATTCCTTCAGCAAGAAGTATCGGATCAGCATGGGCACCTGGTCAGCCAAGCGCTGCACCACGATCTGTCAGGAGAGAATAATCTCTATAACTCAATATCCAGGTTTTAAGGTAAATGTTTAATTGATGTATATTTTTCTTTTATCTTGTAAAATATTCAACATTTAGTCAAATTTTCCCACAATTATGTAATACTAGTATAGCACAACATACAGAGGCAAAACTTTACATTTGGAGATAGAGAGCAATTAAAGAGAATATCATATTAATACAATGAGTTTTCGTGCAAAAATTTTTCTTAATAATTAAAAATATCTTAATTCACATGTTTGATTTGCATAACTATACATACCCTACTGTTTAAGTATAACTACAATAATAATAATATAAAAAATATACCTCATAATAAGCCCGAAGCATTTCAGGATATTTGTTTCTGTTGTCAAACCCAGCAAAGTTGTCTACTGAAGCATTTTGTCCCTCAGCAGAGTGAGTCTCAGTCAAGGTCTTGAAGTAGATGCCATCTTGAGTGTAGACCAGTTGCTCCATCTCAAACTGGTCCATGATCCTCTGCTCCACCTTGGCTTCCTGCTTTGACTGAATGTTGTCGATCTTGTTCTGTGATGTTGATATTAGGTATATATTATAGAGCTTCACAAAGAATGGATTTAACTGTTTCAGAAATATTTCACACTTTCAGAATACAAATCTATTAAAACTTATATATATATATATATATATATATGTATATGTATTATATATATATATATATATTTACCATTGCAACAGAATGGAGGAAAGGGTAGGTGTTGAAGCAGGTTTTGGACACATCTGAAAACTCTTTCTGAATGATTTCTGAAACACAACCACATCCCGCTCTGAATTTTTCCATTTTCCCACACAATATACAAAATCACAGAATTACTACCTTGTTTTCTTGTGCCAATTAAAATATAAAACATGCTGCATTTTTTGCTTATTCAATTCAAGAGAGAAAAAAGAGAGGCTGATGGGGCAGATTGCTGTTGTATAATAGTAATAAAACACTTTGGGTTGTGCTGTTATTGAAGACGTTTAACTTCAGTTGATTATTTTCACATAACACTTCCCATGGGGTTTGGGGGTGGATACTTATGTAAGCATGATAAAATCATCATTTCGAAAAATGACTATTCTTAGTAGTGAATTGACAGTTCAGTTTTTTAAAGTGATGCACTGTATGTTCCATGTATCTTTCATATAAATGCTGTTAAATAAACACATTTAAACTGAGTTGTTTATGCTGTTGGTCTCCTAAACTGGTGGAAAGCTAATGAATAAAAGTTGTGAAGGTTAAGCGGTGGAAACCTACCTCTGATGACCCTGAGTGTGTCAATAGCTGGTCCTGTTAGCTGGATCACAAGCTTCTGCACCACCATCTCAAACACCTTGTAGTCACTGAAACCAGGCAGCTCACGTCCTCTGTACTTCAGGTCATATTCACTCACCACTTCCTGGACCGTTTTGTGGACTGTATTGGGTTTAAAATTTGACCAAAAATCAACTTCCCCTTCAATTCCCATCAATAGGCATCATTTAATTGGAGTTTCCACAAGGTTTATTTTAGCTGCTCTAGACCACTACTAGCCAAGGTTTATTAAAAATATTTGCTCCTCAATACTATAGTTTTTCCCATGGAGACAATGTGCTTTTTTAGAAAATATATTTTGGCCATTGAAAATTATTTAAATGATTTTGCATGGATTCTGCATATGCACTGTGTACTCACATGATGCCTTTGTGTTGTCAAGATGATCTTTCCACTTTTTGAATTCAGACCGAATCATGACAAACAAGTTGTCACTGTTGACCACTTCCCCAGATGCCAAGCGGTTGATCTTATCATTAAATTTTGTCAAGGTCTGAAAGAACAAGCAA